>JARHVA010003107.1:965000-990000 GCA_037957365.1 Torreya grandis | reverse complement strand
CAAGACGCTCCCTTCTCTTAAATGCTAGGTAACACTTAGCCAATTTCTTGAAAATCTTCTTATTAATTTAGGAGACACCAGAGGAAGACACTTGGCAGGTTCTGTAGCACCTATCAAAGACATGCGGCACTTTCCACATAACTTATACTCTTTTTGTATCATTGCTTATGAGCGTTCCACCTTTGACACTTGTCATAATCTGCTTCCTCAAAATTTCAACATTTTAAAAGAAAATAAGACTCACAACATTTATACCAGAGTAACTTTTAAAAGGAGCATAGGGATAGGTCAAAAACTCTACTGCTTCATCAAAAGACACATGGCAATATTTGATTTAATCATCTAGGGTTACGTGGTGGTCTCTGCTTCTTTTAGCTACCTTTTTAGAAACCTACAAAAGATGACACATGGCGGTTTCCACTTTACTCTATTTATACCATAGAAACAAATGGATCTCATTTCATATTTACATGGATAACAACACTTGGTGGATTTTCCTTGCTTCAGAAACAATGCTTAAGACCCATCACGGTGTTTGTTATATCAATGAAATAAAAATAAAGATAATTCAAATCATGACACATGGTGGCTTCCACTCTCTTTTGCTGGGTACGTGGCATCTTCTATCACTTTTAGAAAAACAAAATTGAAACCTTCCACAACTGCCACTTGGCATTTTTTGGTTGATCCTAATCCTTAGCTTGTTAAAACCTTTCATTGAGAAAAGATAAAATGCAGGTGCCAATATGAAAACATAGATGCTGGCACTTGGCACGTTTTGCTAAATCACTATGAGATACATGGCACATTCTGACCAACTCATAAAAACTATGAAAGTTGCCTAAGAGGATGACACTTGGCAATTTCCATTTTTCAAAGGATGCCTCAGATGATGACACTTGGTAGCTTTCACTTGATATTGACACTTAGACAAAAATGAAACAAAAGGAAAATAGAGCCCGTGATCTGTTTCAAAACTTTGTCATCTCAGACCAAATTTTTTGGTGTGTAATTGAAAATAAAATGAAACATAGATTAAAACTTTACTCTATAGTTATTGGTGACCCCAAGGACTTTTGAGCTTGCTCAAAAAGAAACCACAACTCCCACAAGATCAAAATTTCAAAATCATAGCTTTAACAATGCTGTTTGGTAGGTAGACCACTCATCATCAGATAACCCTTGCTTATTTTACAATTCATTGAAGGCTAAATCAAGGTTAATAATATCCTTATGTGAAAAATCTTGTAAAATTTGAACCGTAGCCTTCAATTTGAATTCGAGCTGGGAAATAAGAACCAAGACAGCTTCTACTTTAGGGACTGATGAATCATCCCTTAGATCTTGAAAAACTATTTGATCATTCTATTTAGCGAATAACAAAGGTTCAATTTCATCTACCATCAGAACAGTGTTGTCATCAAGAAATGGAGAAGGAAGACCTAATTGTACTAGATCTTTAACATGCTATTTCATTTCATTGATTCCTTCCTTCATGACATCTAAAAGCTCTCTACAACTAATGGCTATAGAATTGCAATTGAGAACCTCATTTAATTTCTTGGTAGTGACCATTCTATCATTGATTCCTAATGCCGACAATGTTGCATCTGTTGCATCATGAAGCTTTTGCAACAACATTTATGAGTCCATTACTCTCTTAGAGACTATAGCCAGAGTATTTACAACTAAACTCTCCACCTTTTTTCACAATTTTTGTGCATTTAGTAGGAAGGTGAGAGAAGGCCTAAGCTAAATAATCTTTGAAGAGATTCTCTTCCACATGGATTCATATAGCTCCTTCACCAGACTTAATACTCTGACATTCCTTAGCCTATTAGCCAATTCTAGTGTCAATTGTGCTGCTCTTTGTTGCTCTACTTGAAATTGGGCTTGTGTGGCCATAGTATTATTCTTCTTAGCCAATAAATTTTATTGCAATTAGGCAACTTACAAATGATGTTCTATGCATTTTCCTTGCAATGCTACCTTTTCATGCCTTAGGGTTGTCACTGCATCTTTTACCTATGTGAGCCCTGCTTTTAAAGAATCATTTTAGGCCTGAACTACCCAATGAGTCTGAAGAGAAACAATATCTTGCAATTACTTATTTAAATTCTCTATTTCATTATCTTTTCTATTGATCTTTGAGGTCAAACTATTACAGTTTGCCTTTTCCTTGGCTAGCTCAGCTTCCATCTTCTATAGCCTCCTCGATATCTTCAAGTAGTCTTCAGTAACTACAGAAGTGGATTCAATCAGCAACTCAATTTTATCTTGTGGCTTGAAGAGGGACATGTCAATGGCCACTGTATTCATTATGTAATCCTCCAATTACATCTACTCAATTGGCTTTATTACATTTGGTGAAAAATGAGTCACCATCAATTGATATTGGATGGGGTCAAATTGTGACCACAGATGGGGTGTAACCAATGCTTTATTTTCCTTAATCTTCTTTTTCTCTCTTCAGGCTTCCCTTGCCTTCCTAGCAGCATCTACTTGGGTCTAAAAGGTATAAGGAGAGGCAATGTGCCCACCCACAAAAGGATATCCCTATGGTAAACCATATTGAATAGCCAATTGTTGGCTATGGGCAATCTAAGGGGAAAGTTTCTTGGGAATAGAGGGGGAGAAATGAGGTAATGTTAAAGCCTGAGGTGGCATAGATAGGGTGAATAGAGAAATGGGAATGACATAAGTGGTAGGGGATGTCATCAAGTTAGATGAAATCATCATGCCAATAGGAGAATAAATAGACTGAGAAGGAGAGGGAGGAATAATACTTACCTGAGGAGCAATTATAGTACCCTATAATTGGCACTGTGGGGTTTCTGTCTCCTCTTCTGAATCAGATTGAAACTGCACCCTCTTTCATTTCTTGGGTGTCTCTTCTTCTAGCTACATTATTTTTCCTTCCACATCTACTTCTTGTGGAGAACTGGGAATGTCTATAACTGATGTTGATGGGGAAACTGATGGTGGTGTAGTCACCACACTCTTTTGCTTTTCCATGATGCTAAGAGATTGGGGCCAAATTGATACAGCTACTATAACTACAACTTGCTCTGAGGCTTGTGACTCTTGGCTTGACCTAGCCCTAGCTTCTTGCTTTTCACATGATGTCAACAAATTACTTGTCTTAGGGCTAGATATAGGGGAGAGATGACACTCATCCCATAGTTCTTCCCATCTCTCATCTGTGTCTACATTCTTGAAAGAATGGGTTGTTTGACAAATTTCCTACCTATATTTCTAATAGGCCTCTATTTTCTCAGTATCCCAATCTTTATTCTTTAATGTCCTCCTTAAGCTATAAGTCATTTTGACTTTAGGATCATAATCCCTCTACTTAACATAGAATGTTTCCCAGGGTCTATTTTGTGGAAGGGGTAAGTCTATTAACTCAACATAAAATCTAGGAGTATCTTCCCTAGGATTTTTCCTAGTTTCCCAAAAAGGGCAGCCCTCATGTGCAATTCTGGTTGCAACTCTATTAGTTCTTATCCAAAAAGCTATGAAACCATTTCGGTCATAAACCCATTTGTCCTATATTAAAAGGAAACCTAGAAAGGCTAGCTTTCTGAGCAACACAACTTTAGTATCTCTGGTTTCCAAAACCATGCTAGTTGTCATCCATGAGAGGTCATGCATTTTTATTTTCCTCTTCCCAGAGCCATTTTCATTATCAACTGTGGATACCTACCTAGTGACCTATAGGAATGCTAACCTAAGAGTTAAAATCTTAGGTAGCAATATTGGTTCCCCATAAAAACCATGGACTCTTATAATGGTATGGTGGGATCCAAAATAGAGATCACAAAGAATTAGGCAACTAGCCAAAAGATTTGAAACACTTGGGAATAATCTATTGATAACTAGTTTGGGGTTGAGTTGGCAAAAAGTAGGGGTAACAAATAATTCCCAAAATTCATATGGGTCACTAGTCTTTGACAAAATATGTGTTCATGCAGACATAGGAATGGTCTTTTAGAGATCAAAATTTGGGTCATACATATCAAGATACATATGTTGGGCAAAGAGGTCAGAGTTCTAAAAAAGCATGAGGTGGAATAAATAGGAAGAATACCTAAACACTCCTTTTGATTTGAAATGGGCCAGTTGTTCTACCATTGAGAAAGCAATTTGTTCAAAAAAGTTGAGCTGATACTCCTAGGTTTTATCAATGGTCTTCAGCCTAAAAATGATAGCCATTTGTTCTGCATACACTGCCATATCATCTTTCATGCCAAAAATGAAAGCCATCATAGACAGTGCATCTTGACTAGCTTATGCAAATTGGGCTCTTGGTGCAGGGAGTGTGGGCACTGTAGTGTCATCGTCACCCATTTATAATTCAGATCTTAAGAACCTTGACTGGGTGTTGATGTTTGCCCATGTTATTTACATTTTAGAAATAATGGGAAATGTAGCTATACTACCGTGATATAGGGCTAACATATCCCTGATAGCCTGTGGTGTGATTTGTATTGTAAATGGACCCTATTGAATGGTGTATGAGGGTGTATGGAACAAGTCTACACATAATTCGACCAAGTCAAGACATGGATGTATAGCTAGGATAATGAATTGTGCCAGTTGTGAAGTCTATATCCTCATGGCAAATGTCTCATATTGCCCTACTCTGGCTCTCTATAGACACCTTTTATGTGCCCCTTCTCTAAGAGTTTTGCTACTTGCTCTTTGAAGGATTGGGTCCATAACTCCATCTACATAATCTTTTATCTTCGCTGGGTCACTTGCTTGACCAACTTCAAGAATTCTAGTCCGTAGATAAGTCTTCAATGGTTACACGAGAGCTGAAGCATACAACTTACTTGCAAGAAACTTATCAAGGGATTCATACATCCCAGCTCCTTGTTGTGAAGATTTTGCCCCCTCCATCTCTATATCATTTCTGTGATAACTTGTATGAACTTTTGTAAAATAGAGACACTTTCACTGAAGCAAGTTTACTAGGCATTGAAAAATGCAAATAGCAGGATATTTTCTCACAGCTGCAGGAATGTTTGAGAATTTGTAATCTTTAACTCTTGCTAAGAGGTATTTATTGACCTATCAAATCTCGAAATGGAATTAAAATCAGATAACCATTAGCAAATCCTACTCAATCTTTATGGAATAACAAGATAGACATGTTATGCAAGTGGCAATGTAAGGTACCTTAGGAATTTCTAAAGGTTTAGGAGACATTCAATGTATTGGAGAATTTTGAAAATTTTGAAAATTCTGAGCTACCGACTACGTGTTTAAAGAACACTTATTTAAAAGAAAAGTGGGAAAACAAAAATGGGAAAACAAAGCAATATGGAAAGGGGAAACTATCTAACTATATTAAACAAGTATATTTACCTACCTCCCGGATCGAGAAGATTTCTGAAGTATCCTTTATGACACAAAAACTTATGATGCCAAACAAGTGATTGAATGGTATGAAACTCTAATGACTTTCTCTTCTTGTTTTCCACCTTAATTTGCTTGCATCTGAATGAATCAGAGTCAAACATGTCCCCAACATATACATACTCTTCTTGTTCTTTAAAACTTATTGAATGTTGATTCTTTATGTTGTCGTGTCTCATCAAGAAATCAATGTCTGTTGGCTCTTCACCCTATGTCTCTTGACATACATCATTTTTTGGCTTATCTCCTTTTGCCTCATTCTTGGGCTCCATTTCATGATCATCCTCTTTGATTACTTCAAAAATATCATCTTCAATTTTACCAACCTCTTGAAAGAACAATTTTGACATTTTGCAGCAATTTCACATATTTATTTGAGTCTCAATTCTACCTTCTCCACCTGAAGCCATCTCTTAAACTTCTTGAAGAATAGTGTAACCTGCCCCAATGACTTCAAACAAGTCATTCAAAACATGATATGAAATTATCTCTTTTGCATCAGAGATAGAGGCAAAATCTTGTGATTTGTCCTCTAGTTTATCAAAGGGTGTACCTATGGTGATTTCTTCTTGATCTGCAATCATGAAATCTTCTTGACTAGCCATGAACTAAGTATAATCCTCTTTACTTGCTTCCTCCAAAATATTTTCTTCTTTGACAAGGGATGAATAAGAACACTGATGGTTATACATATGCAAAAGAGGAGATAATTCTTGAGCTAGAATTGAATGATTCTCTTCTTTCCATTTATCCATCACTTCATCTATATCAGATGTAGCTTGGTAGCTCTATTGGAAGGGTGTAGATGGGATGTGTTCAAATGTAGGATCTTCTACTTGATTATCACCATGAGTAAGAGTAGCCTTGACTTCTTCAAGGTTTTGAGCAAAAATTTTCTCTTCTTCCCTTCTACCCCATGATTCCATTATTTGTTTCCAACTCATGACCTTAGGTCTAGAACTTTTCTCTTGGAAAGAGTCAGCAATTTTATCTTCTTCAAGGTTTTCAGCTAGTTCATGATTTTATTTCTTCCCACTTGGAATCTTGTCATCATGTTGAAGGACCTGAGGATTGGTATAAGAGGTATCTTTTGGCATAGGCTCCTTTGTAAGGTCTGAAAGCCCTATCTCTCTTTCACTAAGCAATCTCATTTTTTCCTCTAATTCCTCAATTTGCTTAGCTAGATTTTCTTAAAAGAGTCTTTCATGAAGCTCATAGGAATCATCAGATAAATGGGGAGTGCATGAAGGTTTCCATGAAAAACAAGAAGATTATTGAGGAAGGGTGGGAGAGACTTGGAAGGGACTCACCTCATTTTGTATCTCACACTCTTAGACAATGTCTTTCTCCTTTTTGCCCCATGATTCCATTATTTGTTCCCAACTCATGACCTTAGGTCTAGGACTTTTCTCTTGGGAAGATGGGGTTGAAAGGTGAAGGGGAAGTGAGGGTTTGAATTCCAATTCCCTTGTTGCCAACATAGATTGTTGTTTTTAAAGATTTGCCAATTCAATCTATTTATCAAGATTGGCCTTACACGCCAAATTTACTATTTCAAAACTTTCCTTAACATGATTAGGGAAATAACCAAGACAGGCTCAACTTGGCTCCTGAGGAAGGGTTGAGTATGTCTGATATGAAACTTGGGGCAGTGGATATGCAGGTTTATAGACTTGGTAAGACTGCCTCTCATGAATACTCAGCTTCTCTTCTAAAGATGCAATTAAGCCACTCAAATCCAACATCTCATATGTAAGCCTTTGCCAATTTGCTCTTTCAATGAGAGCCCATTCACTTTTAATCATATCTACTACATTTCTTACTTGATGGATGACATGATTAGGAATTTCTTGGCCACATCCCCTTCTATTGTCAAGCTCTAATACATATTTTTTATATCTTAGTAATGTTTGTTTGAAGGTGGAAATGAGATTAGGTTGAGCATGGGATGTAACATATTGGGAAGATTGGGCATAAGACTGATATAGCTCATGATAGCACTGAGGCTGGTCATATCGAACCTGTGAAGGGAAAAACTTATAACCATATGCATCCTTGTTGCTTGATGTGATTCCACAAGCAACCTGATCTTGATTAAAAATATATGAAGGGGCATAAGACCCATAGCTCTGAGTAACAAAATTATACATACCAAAGGGTGATTTCTTCTTGACTTTGATTCTTTGAGGTAATCAATGACAACATAAGATTTAGATCTTATTACTGATCCACAACTCTGACTCCTTATAGCTCTCTGGTTCATACGGTCTTGACAGCAAATTCAAGATGGTGTCCCATTGAGCATGCCAAAAATTGTTGATGATTGAAAATTGTGCTTGTTCTAAACACCAACAGTGGGAAGTTTCAAGATTTGGGACTTGCAACTTGAAACAACCTCCAGATTTTAGAGAAGCTGGTTCTTCTTTAAATCAAGTGTATACTGGGAAAAGGGACAAGAATTTTAACAGAAACACAAACGCACCTGAATGTAATTTGACCTTAATCCTGAGCATAGTGAGACTATATGTAAGATTCATTTACATTTAAGAGTAAATAAGTGCAAGATCAATGTAAAAGATGGAAACAATAGAAACAAAGGCTCACAGTATAGACTACTTTTGTAGTGATACACAAAATGTCAACAAAGGCATAGGGTTCAATCTTCTTATTTGAATTTTCTAGTCACATAAGAGGCATAAAAACACACACAATTATATAAACTTTTCAACTCAAAAAAATGAGACAAAAGCAAATGACATTCCTAATCACAGCTCTAGAAAGCCTAAACTCTTGACAACATAGCCTAGACTACTTTTGCAATAACAAAGAAAATATCAACAAAGGCATAGGATTCAATCTTTTGATTAATCTTCTAGTCACATAAGAGGCACATAAACATGCATAATTACATAAACCTTCAAACTTAAGAAGATAGAACAAAAGCATATGATATTCCTAGTCACAGCTCTAGAAAGTCTAAACTCTTAACAATAAATCTCTCCTGCCCCTCTGGTATCTGATTCCCCTTATTTATATCCTTGGATTCACCCCAGGTTGTCTACTTGTTTCCAATCTAATGGCCCAACTAAAATCTAACAGAACTGGAAGTGTCTAATAGAAGATATTTTATAGATTCTAAAATGCTTTGTCTTCTAGCAGTTTATTGGCTGAAAAAGATTGCAGGATGCTCCCTTCTCTTAAACTCTAGGTAACACTTAGCCAATTTCTTGAAAATCTTCTTATTACTTTAGGAGACATTAGAAGAAGACACTTGGTGGATTCCGCATCCCCTATTGAAGACACACAACACTTTTCGTGTAACTTATACTCTTTGTGTATCTTTGCTTATGAGCGTTCTGCCTTTGACACTTGTCACAATCCACTTCCTCAAAACTTCAACATTTTAAAAGAAAATAAGACTCATATCATTTCTTACCCAAGTAAATTTTAAAAGGAGTAAAGGGACAGGTGGAAAACTTCGTTGCTTCATCAAAAGACACGTGGCAATCTCTGATTTACTCATTTTAGGTTATGTGGTGGTCTCTACTTCTTTTAACTACCTTTTTAGAAACCTATGGAAGATGACACGTGGTAGTTTCCACTTTACTCTATTTATACCATAGAAACAAATGGGTCTCATTTCATATTTACATGGATAGTGACACCTGATGGCTTTTGCTTGCTTCAGAAACAACACTTAAGACCCACCATGATCTTTGCTATATCAATGAAGCAAAAATGAAGAGAATTTGGATCACAACATGTGGTGGCTTCCACTCTCTTCTACTGGGTACATGGCATCTTTTGTCACTTTTAGAAAAGCAAAATTGAAACCTTCTGCGACTGCCACTTGGCATTTTCTGCCTGATCTTGATACTTAGCTTGTTAAAACCTTTCACTAAAAAGAGATGAAATGTGGGTGCTGATATGAAAATGTGGATGCTGACACTTCACACATTCCACTAAGTCGCTATGAGATATGTGGCACATTCTGACCAACTCATAGAAAATATGAAAGGTACCTCAGAGGATGACACTTGGTAGTTTCCATTTTTCAAATGATGCCTCAGATGATGACACTTGGCAGCTTCCACTTGATTTTGACACTTAGACAAAAATGAAACAAAAGGAAAATAGAGCCTGTGCTCTATTTCAAAACTTTGTCATCTTAGATGAAAGTATGTGGGAACAAAATTTGTGGTGTGCGACTGAAAAATAGAATGAAACCTAGAGTAAAACTTTACTCTATAGTTACCAAGCTATCCACAATAACACTTTGTAAACACAATGATTTCCCTAAATTATTTAACAATAAAATCAATATATTCATTATTTAATATATATAATGAATATCAAACTTTTGGTCAACATTTGATAAAAAAGGATACTTTAAAAAATGCTATCGATATATTTTGACATTAGTATATTCATATAATATAATAATAATCTTTAATTATTATTACCTAAATCTTATAGATCAAATACAAATAATGGAATCCATCATAAGATCATATCATTATAATATACAACCATACCTAGTAAGGCAATAAAGTAAGTAAAACATAAACAAATTCACTCATTCAATCAAACAATTACATCATATAAGATAATCTACGTATGATCATAAAATTAGTGATACCACTTAAACAAATCAACATGATCATCAACAACAATCAAGGTCACACTAAAAAGCATATTAATAATCATATAAAGTAAAAGTAACACAAAACATGTTATGTTATCTATCTCAAACAATTAATCACATAACATAAATACTAATGTGGTGTGTGCAAGGGTTACTAGATTCACATTCTATCATCCCTCAACATCTTCATCTAAACCACCTTCTCTGATGATGCTCTCCCTCTATCACACTCTGAGGGAAGACTCTGTCCTACATCTACCTCATAATAATGAAGCTAGTTAGCTTGAAACATCATTATATCCATAAAATAATGTTGTATAATTAATAAACATGATCACAATGTACATAATATAAAAGTATTATTAACTCATATTAAACTAATCATGTAAATTAAGCAAGACATAACTATATAATAATCTACATATGACATAAATCTTAATCAAATATTGGTTAATCATCTCATCAACTATAATAATCCATAGATCAAATAGGTTATTAAGCTTAGATAAAAATCAGGATGTGACATCCTTCCCCCCAAAGCTTATCATCATCCAATAACATTTATCTAAACATAAGTTATGAATTTAAAACATCATTTAGTAGAAAATAATATAATATGCAGTAGTAAATCAAGAAAAAAAAATCGAAAATAACATGTACAAATCATCATAGTCCTCCCAATTGATACTATCTTCAAAATATTGGTCCTAATAGACCTTGCACTGTGACACTTTTCTATTACACAAATGAAGATTTTTAGTGACAATTACTCTGATTGGTTTTACTATGACCACCTTGGGGTCCAAAACTTGTAAAGCATTCCAATATAACACATGTGAAGGATTAATAATATACTTTAAAAAAAAGATAGATGGAAAACATTATGTAAAAGATTTAGAAATGGTGGAAATGCAAGCTTATATGCTATATGATTAACCACTTCCAAATCCTTGAAGGGTCCTACATATCTCAGTGAAAGTTTCACTAAATTTCCAAATTTAATCAAGCTTTTTTGAGGTTTAACTCACAAAAAAACTTTATCGCCTATAAAAAACTACATAGTTAATCTCTTCAGATCAACATAAATTTTATGTCTATCATTGGCCTCAACCAACCTATACCTAATTGTCTTCACTTGCTCTTCCATTTATGAAATCATCTTAGGTCATAAGACTACCTTGTCTTCTAGCATGTCCTAAGTGTAGAACCTCCTTCTATACAATTCCTCAAATGGATTCATATTTAGTGATGATTGGTATGAGTTGTTGTAAATAAACTCAACCAATGGAATGTACTCCTCCCACTTGTATTGCTGATCCATGCAATACATATGAAGTAGATCTTCTAAAACTTAGTTACCTTGCTCTATTTGTCCATCAATTTATGGGTGATAAGAAGTGCTAAAGTTCAACTGCATACCCAAAGATGAATTTAGATTTAACTAAAATCTATAAGTCATCCTTATATCTTTATCTAAAATGATCTTCTCTATAAATCCATGTAATTGATACACTTCATTAATCTATTTACAAGTGTAGGTGTATCATATTTCAAGTTGATTGGTATGAAGTGGGCTACCTTGGTTAGTTTTAAAACTACATTTAAGATCATGTCATGTCAGTTTCATGATAATTACAAACCTTGGATGAAGTCTATGATAATCACTTGACACTTTCATTTTGATATATCATGTGGATATACCAATACATATGGATGCACATGTTTAGCTTTCAAACACTAACATTACAGATAATGAGACACAAAATCTAATGCATTTTTCTTGATTACTTTCTAGAAATAGAGTGGTCTAATCTTAGCCATGAGCTTAGTTACTTATGGATGTCCTAAATGTGGGGCATTATGAAGTTGTTTTAGCATTGTGCTCCTCATATTATTTTTATTAGGCACATACATACTACCATTATAACATACAATACCATCTTTCTCTATCTTGAATCCCTTATACATTAGATTCTAAGCATTCTCAAATAATGTTTTCCTAACCTGATCATAGAATTCATATCCTAGTGAGAATTTGATTACTTAAACTTGAAAAGTACTCCTAATAGTATCCAAGACTGCAATATATCTCCTATGACTTAGAGGATAAACTACTCTATTCTCTTTGCCTTTGATATAATTAATATCAAAATCATAATTAAATAATAAATCTAACCACCATCTTTGACAAGTATTCAAGTTCAATTGGGTGAATATGTATTTGAGTCCCAAGTTATTAATTTTGAGTTAAAATGGTTTTACCAATAGATAATGCCTCTAAACTTGCAAAACATGAACAACTACCACAAGTTCTAGGTCATGAGAGGTATAATTCACCTCATATAACTTTAGTTTCCTAGACTCATAGGCTACTACTTACCCATATTGCATAAGAACTCCTCTAAGTCCATTGTTATATGTATTAATGATCACTGAGAATTGATCATTATGATCAGTAACTCTTAGCATTGGTATTAAAGTAAGCCTCATTTTTAGTTCTTGAAAGGATACCTCACACTTATCTAACCAGATGAAAATCTGACTCTTCCAATGAAGAGAGGTAATTAGATTATCTATCTTAGAGAAATTTTGAATGAATTTACTATAATACCCCACTGATCTTATGAAACTTATTACCTCATGCACATTCATTAGTGATAACCAATCCATTATGGATTTTATCTTTTTTGGATCCACTAAAATACCTTCTACAGAGATAATATGTCCTAAGTATTACACTTTATTTTGGAAAAATGCACATTTAAATAATTTACCATATAATCTATACCTTTACAAATGCTATAAAACTATTTCTAGATGTTGCAAGTGATCTTCCTCATCCTTGGAATAAAAGAGGATGCCATCTAGAAAGACCAAAACAAAATGATTCAATTAATATTTAAACACACTATTCATAAGATTCATAATTTCTACCAAAGCATTTATCAATCCAAATGGTAACACTGTAAACTTGTAGTGCCCATATTGAGTTATGAATGTTGTTTTTAGAATATCCTCTTCACAGATCTTTAACTAGTGATACCCTGATCTAAGATCAATCTTAGAAAAGACTATTTCCCCTCATATTTGATCAAAGAGATCATCAATGTGTGGTAATGGATACATATTCTTGATCATTACCTTATTCAACATCCTATAATCTATACACAGATAAAGAGTACCATCTTTCTTCTTAATGAGGATAACTAGTGCACCCCATGGTGACATACTTGGTCAAATCAGTCCTTTCAACAACAAGTTATGAAGTTGTTACTTTAACTCAACCAATTTAGTGATTGTCATTTTGTATGACACCTTAGACTATGGTTCTAATCTAGGTATGATATTGATCAAGAAATCAAACTCATGATTAGGCAACAATCTTAGTAATTCTTTTGGAAACATGTCATGAAAGTTTCTCAAAAAGGGATAATATTTGATAGATGGTTCCATACATTATTCCATCTCATTTATCTTAATGATAAATTCTTTGCATCCCTTCATTTGATATTTTTTGAGTTGAGTTGTAGAAATCTACCTTATCTTCAACTCCCTTTTCTCAAAGTTACATCTAATTTCTGAAATCATCTTGACATTCAACCTTCTTTAGAAAATAGTCAACCTTGGATTTACGCTTTGCAATCCAATTGACTCCTAGGGTCACATAATATGATCCCAATAGTACTATAAAAAGATCTACTATTATAGTGAACTCAAGTAACCTAATCTATACTTTGAATAAATAATTATCAAAGTTGACCTTTGACTCATTCCCATACTGTACTAACCATGCATTTGCCATTACTCTAACTTTGATAGAAAAATTACTAAGCATTATAAGAGCAATGAAAAATTATGTATTTATTATGTCAATCAAAATAGAAACTAGATGATTGAATAAAATACTTGATAGTTGTATGGGTGAAGCTTGATACTCAACGTATCGATTATCAACAACTACATGAATCCACTGCTAGAACATACCATGCTAAGAAGCAGAACCCATGTTATTTAATTTGCCTTGAGAAAAATTTCAAGAAAAATAGTCACTTCCACATATGAAGAAACCTAAAATTGGTCCTTTCTTCTTAGACTATTAGATTCCCATGAAACTACCCTTGAAACCATTACCAGGTTTCTTATTCCTTGAACCATTATTGGACTTGGTATTTTGATTCTTGAACTAACCCTTAGAGTCTCCACTCCTATTCTTCCAATTCTTCTTCTTGAAATTTGGTTTGGAACTTCCAAATTTATTTTTGAACTTATCTCTAATTTGGACAAGAGATTTAAATTTTTGTTCTTGCCTGATTGCCTTCTCAAACACTTAATCCATGGTAGATGGACCATGCACATATACTTCACAACCAATTTGGGGTTTTAATTTTATGATGAATTTATTGATTCTCAACCTCTCATCTACCTAATATTAAGGTACATACTATAAAATCTTGGTGAATTTCTCCCAATTTTAATTCCTTGACAAATCCCCTTGCTTAAGATTTTGAAAATCCATAAGATTTTGATCAAGTATATTTGTGAAATCCATCATTACCTAAACAATGCCATAAACTATTCTCAAGTGGTGGTGGTTGAGTCAAGGTTCATTTCAAGCTTCTTATTTTTCCACCAAATTATTGCTTCATCAATAAGCTGATAAACTCGCTAGACTTATTTCATGACTTTAGATTAATTCCAAATCTTGAAATACTTATTCATTTATATTATCCACATTTTAGTTCCATCTCATACTACAATTCCATCAAACTTGGGTGGATTTACCATTTCATGTCACATGCCAACTTTGTAGCTTCTCAAGCTCTCATATCTTATGGCATTTCTTCATGCCTCTAATCTTGAATATGTTACTGGTCATTAAGATTCTATTTAAGTTACTCTTGAGCATCCTCCTTTTCATGGGTATGTAATTCCTATTCTAGGGCCATGATTTGGTCCTTAGTCTCTTGTATGGTCACGAGGATTTGGTCTAACTTTGTAGCTTGATCAACGGTAAACTAATTTGGATCAAAATGGGGTTTAGTATTTGAATTACCTTCACCTCCTTGTCTATAATACATCATTGTTCTTCCTACTTAATAAGAGAATAACTTTTCATTAGCAAAAACATTAAGTCCTAGAGTTTGAGCCTCATCTTTGATACCACAATGTAACAATCCTATTGGGTTTTATCATAATATAATAAGTTAAAAAAATAATTATACATATTCATCATATAGATTTCATGATGAGAAATCTAATTATTAATATTTAGCTAGATACATTAATTTATTTGACTATCATGTTTATAGCTAATCCACTTATCTAAAGATCATCATGAACACATATAAAAATCATGAATAATACTGAATAACTAGTAAACACTACATCTAATAATAAATGAAATAGTATAATTTTAGCCATGACTGATACAACATTATAACCACTACTATAGAAGTATAATGTATAAATGTTATAGTTTTTAGTAATACATAATAATATCTCATATATTAAAACATGATATAAAGCTCCACAGAGCAGAGACTCCATGACTCAAGACTCTCCACAACTCAAGTGTCAATATGTAATCTCAAGTGTAGTCCCTAGTGTAGTACTCTAGTTTGGAGGGAGAACATATTCCAATAAGTTTTTCACATCAACCATAAACCATAGATCCCCTATACTATCTCCTAAAAATGGGGATGGACCTCTTTTCATAGATGGATAGATAATGATGGTGCAGGAATCCACAATAACATACCAGAACTTGTGTGTTTAAGATATATAATACATAATGTGTATCATAAATAAATCCATTATATTATGATATTCAACAAATATAAAAACTATATCAATATATGAAATGACAATGTTAAATTAAAACATTACTTTGGCCAAAGTTTTCAATAAAAAATGATGTCTAGGATCAATCAATTTCATACACACCATTTAATTAAATTTCACCTCATCTTGCATTGATGGCACTAATTAAGCAAATGTAATCCATCCACTACTTATTTAGGGTCATGAAATCAAGATTTAGTAAAAATAAATAGTAATATAAAAACTAATAGATTCATTTAGAATATTTCCCTTTAGCTAAAAAAAATTAGGCTAAATTTAAAAATATCAAATACATTCATTTAATCTATCAAATGAAATACAATGAATCCAAAATCATCCAATTTACTATAGAATACTAAATAAAATCAAAATAGTCCTTAATATAATGTACCATCTCATTAATTATTATATATAAACTATTAGTTTTTTATTAGATAAGTAGGAAAAGAGGGTCTTCCACCCTTTACAAAGCTACTCCATGGGCAAAAAAATCCTTCAACAAGGTAGAAACAACACACAAACATCACACTAACAACACATACACAACACTAACAAAAAACAAAAATGAAAAAACTAGGCAAACATATAGAGCCAATAAAATAACTATGGAGTATCAGTAGCCCCATATTTGGCAAGGAACTCAATGATTTCCTTATAGTCACCAAGACTATTCACAACCATATCCCTAAATTTGTTATCAAAATCCTTAACTACAACAAACACAATGACCACATGATGAAGAGACTTGGCAGCAAATTCAACCATTATTCTCCATTTTTTTGTATTTTATCCATTTTGGCCTTGATTTATGCAACTTCCTCCACTATCTTGATGCACAGTGAGTAGCTATCTTTCTTTTCCTAGACATGGGCCTCAATAACATCCTCCTTAATTTTATCTATGTAGGGTTCATTCATTTTAGGAAAATGGCTAGTTCCCTCAGCCTCTTGATCTGACTCAAAAGGGGTCCCATCTTTACCAACATCAAAAGTGTCTTCAAAAAAATCAAAGTTATTAGAGATGATAGTGCCTTGAGGATTTAGGGATGGGATTCCAATAATATGATTGGATCTATAAACACCCACATTACCCCCAACCTTACTCTCAACCTTGCTTTGACTTAGAAGGGGTCCACATCTTTCCCTAAGCCCCTATCTCCCCTAGTATCCTCCTTTATAGATTTAGAATTTTTGGATTGAACATTTACTTCTTGCTCAACAACCTTCTGGCCCCTTTTAGTAGACCCTTTCATATTCCTTTGGCTAGGTGTCCTAATTTTACCATAGGGTGACCTAAGGGAATAATCTTTAGAATTAGGGGGGTCCTAATAAGGGTTTATAGTATTCAAATTTGGGTCCATCTAATAGAGTTTTAGGGTAGGTTTTGGGGGTCTTGATAGATATTTTTCCCTTAATTTTAACATCAGGAGAAGGGTGAGATGGGGAGCCTTCTAACATGCTAACTTTGATTTACTTTAGGGGACACAATGCTAGATGAAAGCGGTATAATCTAAATATAAGACCTTTGTGAAAGGGAATGAGGAGGAATTTAGGATTTTTGGCTTGGATTTACTTATTTTACTTAATGGAATTATCCAATGAAGACAACAAGAAAAAAGGAAAAGTAATTTCCATCTTATTCCTAAAATGGTTGAGTAAAGCAAAGTGATAGTGGTAAAATACCTTGAATCTACCTTATAGAGTGAAGAAATTCATTATCATGAGGTAAATTTGCCCCCATAGCATTGGCAACTTCTCTCTTTCAAATCCCCTATGGATCTTTGAAACAACCTCACCTTCCCTAAAGAAAATCCCCATGTTTTCTAGGTCTGGCACCCTGACGTGTTGACTAATTTTTTTCCCTTTGATGGGGATCCCCATGGTTTTCCCAATTACATCTTTAGAGACTTCAAAAATGATACCCCCTAAATGAATTTTTTTGGAATTATCTTCCTTAGACTTTGCAAAATATCAAGATAAATTCTCATCATGCCCAAACATCCCTTTGATGAAAGAAGCCACCCCTCCCTCCTAGATAATGTGCCATACCATAGGGTCTTATTTAAATTCCTCCATAGAGGTCAATTCAAGATTGAAAATATCACCACCCATATTCAAAACTAGAGAGATATAAATCCCATGAGACTATTTAAGGCAAAGAAAAATGAAATGCTTTACATAATAACCAATGAGATTAATAAGTCCTTTCTATCCTATCAAGGAATATGAGAGTAATGAGCTCATCATATTGAAATAATTTTGGAAATTTGCATAACCTTTCCCATGCTAGAACTTAGCCTCGGTACTGATCCACATCCGTCACCTTATGCATTAATCACTAGAGATGAATCAAGTTAAGAAATAATTACCCTTGAGCTATATTGGCCTATCAACATCCCATTATCTTATCATAATTTTGTGACTCATCTTCTGACCTATCTAACTTGTCATCATATTAGTCTACCTATCTATTGCCCACCTCTTCCATTTCATTAAAATCTAGTCAGCCACCTAGTCAACATGACTTTGGTTCCTTAGCTTCCAAGTGAGATAATTTTTAGGCTAAGCCTTTCTCCCACCTTTCAAAATCCACATGAGTATATTTATCTATTTACATACCATATCCATTAATTTTTTACTCACATTCTTATGCCTATTTTAAAGTTACAAAGAAGTTATAATTGTTAAATCCTATGTATGGAATTCACTGATTCCATAATTCATAGGTATTTTATTTCCTTTCAAGAGAAAGTACTCACCTACACTCAAATTGAGAATTCATATGATGAGGATACCACACCACTTAATCCATATTTATGCTTCCATCTTTATTTAAAAGGATTTGGATTTTGCTTGGTAGATGAGACATGGTTCTCCAGCACTATGAGCCATTACTATTCCTTCTTAAATTTTTCATAGCATCTACAACTACATTTCCCTCCCTATAAATATGGGATAATTTATACCCTTACATATCATTAAGAAGCAATCAGATGTCTCCTATTATATCTTCTAGTTTCTAACCTATATCTACTGATCTAAACATAGTATTGACAATTAATTATGAATCTCCTTCAACATGAAGTTTTAAAATATTTAGGGAAATAACAAGTTTAATTACCTAAAATATATCTAGGGCCTCCTCCTTATTATTAAATTTAATGCTAATTCCCCTAGTGTATGCCACCACAAACATTCTAGACTCTGATCTAATAATGCCTCCTCCACTAGCCACCACTAAATTCCCTTTAGCTACCCCATCAAAGTTTAACTTAAACCATCCTTCATGAGGCAAGGTCCATTTGGTGTTATCCCTAACTAAAATTTTAGAATTATCTATTTTAAAAATGTTTTTACTTATCATCTATTATTCAAATATTATTTGTTTTTCTAGACCCAAAGGGCTCTCAACAAATTTGAATTTGATGGTATTAATATTCTCTACCAATGGTTTGGAGAATGTCTAAAACACCTCCAATAGGGTTTTATATTTTTCCTTGAAAATTCTATTATTGCATTCTTTCCATAAGTTCCACACAAGGTGAGAGGGAATTTGAATCCATAACTCCTTCATTATTGGAAATTTGAATAGGGGTCTTCAATCTCTCACCAGGTCTACCAATGTGCCATTAAAAACCCATCTCAAGTTAAGTCTCTACTTAATAAGGCTCCAAATATACCAAGCAAAGTTGAAGTGTATAATGAGGTGAGTGGTCATTTCTTCCTTCTCCCCATAGATAATACATCTATTTAGAATTTGAAAGCCTCTCTTCTTTACATTATCTAGAGTTAAAATTTTATTATGTATTAATATCCACCAAAATAAATTGATATTCAGTAGAATTTTTGGATGCCAAAATTTCCTCCACATCTTTTCCTTACCATTGTCTAATAGAATTTATAGGAACTTTTAAAAGTGTAAAATAACTTATCATTCTTATCCTTAATTATATGATATTGTTTGGGAAAGAAAGAGAGTCTAAATTCAATCAAATCCTCTTGCAGTTGAAGGGAAATCTCTTTAATCTCCTCTTGATTAGGAACACAATCTATGATGTTTTCCAACTCCTATTATCCCTATTTCTATTAATGTAGTTAGCCACTATGTCTCTAAAAAAAACTACAAGCTCTATCCATAATTCTACCATAATTCAAATATTTAAGGGGTATATCTTTTAACCATCTATCTTCACAAAATATAACATTGTTTCCATCCCCAATCTTCCATTTGATGCCTCTAGGGAGAAGACCATAGGTTTTGAGAGTCCCATTCTATATTAAATATCCTTTGAGAATACCATGTTTCATTAGTATCTTACTACTAGTATCCCCATTAAGATACTTAGTTATCATGATGTCACCCAAATCCTTGTTCCCTTGAATTAGGTTCCACCCTATCTTTCCCATGAGGGCTTTGTTCATGAGATTTGGCCTCCTTAAATCGAGACCTCCCTAATATTTTGGGGTATAAACCTTTTCCCATCCAACCAGTGTAATCCTCTTCTTTTATTCTACTCTCAACCATAAGAATTTATTTTGTATCTACTCAATATTCTCAACCAATTTTTTTGGGATTTTGAATATACCAAGAATGTAGTTAGGGATTCCTTGAAGAGAAGCTTTGAGGAGTTGGAACTTACCAGCTTGACTTAGTAGGGCTCCTTTCCAACCCACCAAATTTCTCTATATATTTTCAATAATCATGTTCTTATAATCCAATGTGACTTTATAGATTGTAAGTGGAAGCCCAATATAGGTGGTAGGTAACCTCTCGCTAGAGTATCCCAAAGCTCTAGTAATTTTTTTTGAAGGTCCTCTTGAGTATTCAAGAAATAGATATGGATTTTATCAAAGTTGATACTCTATCCAGAGGCACCTTCATATGTGTTAAGAAGGATTTTCCATCTTCCTGATTTCACAACAAAAGTAGTTCTAAATAATATAGTGTCATCAACAAACTATTAGATAACTAAAGGTTGTGGTATAGAATTAGGCTTTATGCCTCTAAGATACCCCTGTAAGAGCAATTTATTGTCATTCCTACCTAGGAATTTTGATAGTAAAATGAAGAGATAGGGAGAAAGGGGTATCCCTATTTGAGGCCTCTCTTTGATGGAAAATATCCTTTGGGAGAACCATTAACCAAAGTATAGAATTTGACTATAGAAATACACTCCTTAACCAAGTTAATCACTCTGTCTTGAAATCCAAATTTCTTGAGTACTCTAATCAAATATTCTCAATTGACTCTATTGTATGATTTGGAGATATCTAATTTGAATAACATACATAGGGTTTCACTTTTGGAGATTGAGTGAATGATTCCATGGGTGGTGATGGCCGAATCAAGAATTTGTTTTCCTAGAATAAATCCTTTCTAGCTGAGGGAAATAATTTTGTCCAATAGAGGTTGACACCTGAAGACCAAAATCTTAATGAAAATTTTGTACACCATATTATAGAGGTTGAATGGTTTGATGTCCAACATGGAGAAGGCATCCATATTCTTTAGAACTAGGGCTATAAAATTATCATTCAATTGCCTCAAGAGTTTACCTATCCAAAAGATTTATGTTTGGAAGAAAGCTAGGGGAAACCCATATGGGCATAGAGCTTTAAAAGATCCCATTGAGAAGACAAAAATCCTAACTTCCTCCTCCATAATTGGTTTAATTAGTAGGATATTATCATCATTAGCTAAAATGGTGGGGATGGTTTCTATAGGGAACTTGTTATCTCCCTATGGGATATTGAACTGTTGTGTTTCCAAAAGGTTCTCAATGTAATTGGAGGCCACCTTCCCTATTTATTTACCCTCTTTTACCACATCCCCATTTTCATTCAAGATATTACTTATAGAGTTTCTCTTTCTATATCTTAGTGTGGATTGATGGAAGAAGAATGCGTTCTTATCCCCCTCTTTCAACCATTGAATCCTAGGATTTTTTTCCAATAAACCTCCTCCTCTTTCAAGGTTAAAACCCAATCTCTTGAGAGGGAGTTTTCCAATATCTATAGCTCTTCTGACAAGTCCACTACTCCATCCTAGTTTTGACTTCTATCAGATGTTATTTTATGTTTCTCTTCCTAAATAGAACATTACCAAAATTCTATTTGTTTCATCCCTTACCTTTGCTCCTTATATTGGCCAATTTTTAGGCCAATCTATACATAGAAAAAACTTTAATAAAAGTGTTCCACCATTCAATCAAGTAGCCTCTTAATTTTGGGTTGAGCATCCACATCATTTCAAATATAAATGGGAAGGGGCCTTTGGGCTTACTTTATTTCTAGTTTGACATTAATGGGTTATGGTTAGATCCAACCTTGGGAAGAGAAACTAAAAAAATAAGATTGGCTATTAAGAATCTATCATGATTTACCTGAATAAGAATACTCCTTTATCTTCTATTAGACTAGGTAAATGATTGGCCCTCTAGATCCACATCCATTAGGCCAATATTAACAAAAAAGTTTACCAAATATTCCATGCTATTAGAGTGATCTATTAGACCCCCCATTTTTTTAGATGGATAGAGTGGGATATTTAGGTCCCCTGCCACCATCCATTTAGTTCCCCCAAATTTTTTTATCTTTATTAAGAGGTTATCCTAGACTTATTTTCTCCCACTAAGAGTATTTAAGGCATAAACATTAACTAAAGTATACTAAATATAACTACATTGGAAGGAAATTTTAATAAAATAATTAGAATAGGCTACCACCCTTCCTTGAAAGTTCTAGATCCATAGTGTGGCAATACCTTTTGAATCTCCTTGATCTTCACTAATGTCATAGTTGGCATTAGGACAAATATTTCTCACCACCAGCTTAAAATTATCCTCAGACATCTTGACTTCTTGAAGTAATAGAATATCTACTTTATTGTCTAAAATGCAATTCATAATAAGCATTTGCTTATAAGGGATATTAAGCCCTCTAATATATTAAGGGACTATCTTCATTTTTAAGTCTTCCTAGGGGGGACCACCAAGGTGGTCTATTTACCCCTAACAACCTCTTTTTCCATCTCTCTACCTTGTTTTCATGAGTAAAGGTCTACCCCTACTATTGTCCCTCCATATCCATTATATTTCTACTATTACCCTTGCCTTTTTTATTCACAATGGACCAATTCTCCAATTTCTCTACATTCTTGCTATTTCTTACACCTGGGAATAAGAAGAAACATTTTTTCAAAGGGATTACTTCCAAATTAAAGTCTCTCATTTTTGCTTCTAGGCTATTTATATCTACTATAGTTTTCATTAGAGTCATCTTAGTTGAAGGAGTTCTAGAAGGCTGGACTAGTTTACCCTCCTCCCTTTCTTCATGTCCACTACTCAAGTCTTTTAGCTAGTTGCTAAGGTTTCCATTAAACACCTTCTCACTTGGGCCTTGGTCATTCCCACTAGAAACCAACCCTTAAACTTTCCAAAATTGAATCTCCATTTCCACTTCTAAGGGGCCCTAGGGGTTTCCTTCCCCTTTACCAACCACCTCTAAATTATTTATTAAGGAAATAGGTGAGAATAAATGAGATTGAGGATGTCTCCCTTGAAGGGGTAGTCATCCATGGTTTTAATTAGATACACCTATACCTCTTTTTAAGGTTGGATACATTTGGGAGCCATATATTAGGTGAAAACATGGCGTAGTTTCATGCAGTTTTGATAGAAAACTCTAAAATTTTCATACTAAATGTTATACATCCACTTATCATATTTAGATTTCAATATAATGGATATGGTAAGTGTTTTAAAGATATATACATTAAAAAAAATTCAAGAAAAAACTAACCTTATCTTTGCCTTAGTGACTTTGTCAATAGTCACATAATTTCCAAAGGAATTCCCAATCCAGGAAAAAATATCCTCATCCCAGAATTCAAGTGGGAGACTTAGGAGTTTAAACCAAATTGGTGTCAATTAGTTGAGGTCTAAATTGGGGTTGAATCCAAGCTTCCATTTATATAGAGAGACTGAGTGATTCCCATATATCCATAGACCCCCAATTAGGATTGACAACATATCCTCATGAGAAGTAAATTTGAATAGTAAAATTCCACCTATCATAGCACTAGTTGAGACACTCCCTTTTAGAGCCCACTTGGTTGCCACCTAATTTATCACCAACTCTATATTGGGTTTGAATTCATAGAACTTTCCCACTAGCATATTAACTATGGATGAGACAACCCTAAAGATGGTATGGTATAAAAGTTTTAGAGACTTATCACCCTCACTCTCAGAAATGATTAGACCACTTGATTGATGGAAATCACCACTTATCAGGGGAAATATCCACTAGGATTAGAACCCATTAAAACCTCTTTCCAACACTTTTATCCATGATTCATGGTCAGAGTTACGTGATTGATGTAGAGGCTCTTATCAGAATTGGGATCCCTAGTAGTAGGGGGATTAGACCACAGGGTCCCCCCAAGCTATTTCCTTCCATTTTAGTTCCCACCTAGAAATTAGTTCTAATTTTGAACGTAGATGTAGATGAAGATACAGATGTAGACATTGAGACTTACAATGAGATATGTTTATAAACTATTGGTTACCCATATCATAAGTACCTTACAATTCTATTTCATCCCTAAAATAATCATTATAACATAGGCTTATACATTTGTTCATATTCCACATATAAAATAAAATCCAATCCAAAACATATTATTATGCTCTATATTTAAACTCATAAATACATTATTGTAATGATTTATATATAAACATTAAAATATATATAAAGCATTTATTTACACACTACATGGTAATAATATTTCCAAGCACAACACTACTGAGTAAAAAGGTACACACACATATAAATTGTATAATCAAATTAGATTTATGACATAGTCCATAGTCATGCATATATATATATATATATATATATATATATATATATATATATATATATATATATATATATATATATAAACTCTCCATTTCATTTTTAATACAATATAAATACTTTATTATATATGTTATATTCTAAGAAGATGTCCACTATCCATGACTTAGAGTATTTTGTATACATAATGTATACATCTAGTCAATAAATAACCCCATAGCCTCTTTTATAA